>OZ020564.1:22812165-22816224 GCA_963971465.1 Lepidochitona cinerea | reverse complement strand
CCTACCTACCTACCACCCTACCTACCTACCTACCCTACCTACCTACCTACCCACCCTACCTACCTACCCAACCTACCTACCTACCTACCTCCTACCTCCCACCCTACCTACCTACCTACCTACCTACCTACCTACCTACCTACCTACCTACCTACCTACCTACCTCCTACCACCTACCTACCTACCTACCTACCCTACCTACCTACCTACCTACCCTACCACCTACCTACCTACCTCCCTACCTACCTACCTACCTACCTACCCTACCTACCTACCTACCTACCTACCTACCTACCTCCCTACCTACCTACCTACCCTACCTACCTACCTACCTACCTACACCTACCTACCTACCTACCTACCTACCTACCCTACCTACCTACCTACCTACCTACCTACCTACCTACCTACCTACCTACCTACCTACCTACCTACCTACCTACCTACCTACCTACCTACCTACCTACCTACCTACCTACCTACCTACCTACCTACCTACCTACCTACCCTACCTACCTACCTACCTACCTACCTACCTACCTACCTACCTACCTACCTACCTACCTACCTACCTACCTACCTACCTACCTACCTACCTACCTACCTACCTACCTACCTACCTACCTACCTACCTACCACCTACCTACCTACCTACCTACCTACCTACCTACCTACCTACCTACCTACCTACCTACCTACCTACCTACCTACCTACCTACCTACCTACCTACCTACCTACCTACCTACCTACCTACCTACCTACCTACCTACCTACCTACCTACCTACCTACCTACCTACCTACCTACCTACCTACCTACCTACCTACCTACCTACCTACCTACCTACCTACCTACCTACCTACCTACCTACCTACCTACCTACCTACCTACCTACCTACCTACCTACCTACCTACCTACCTACCTACCTACCTACCTACCTACCTACACCTACCTACCTACCTACCTACCTACCTACCTACCTACCTACCTACCTACCTACCTACCTACCTACCTACCTACCTACCTACCTACCTACCTACCTACCTACCTACCTACCTACCTACCTACCTACCTACCTACCTACCTACCTACCTACCTACCTACCTACCTACCTACCTACCTACCTACCTACCTACCTACCTACCTACCTACCTACCTACCTACCTACCTACCTACTACCTACCTACCTACCTACCTACCTACCTACCTACCTACCTACCTACCTACCTACCTACCTACCTACCTACCTACCTACCTACCTACCTACCTACCTACCTACCTACCTACCTACCTACCTACCTACCTACCTACCTACCTACCTACCTACCTACCTACCTACCTACCTACCTACCTACCTACCTACCTCCTACCTACCTACCTACCTACCTACCTACCTACCTACCTACCTACCTACCTACCTACCTACCTACCTACCTACCTACCTACCTACCTACCTACCTACCTACCTACCTACCTACCTACCTACCTACCTACCTACCTACCTACCTACCTACCTACCTACCTACCTACCTACCTACCTACCTACCTACCTACCTACCTACCTACCTACCTACCTACCTACCTACCTACCTACCTACCTACCTACCTACCTACCTACCTACCTACCTACCTACCTACCTACCTACCTACCTACCTACCTACCTACCTACCTACCTACCTACCTACCTACCTACCTACCTACCTACCTACCTACCTACCTACCTACCTACCTACCTACCTACCTACCTACCTACCTACCTACCTACCTACCTACCTACCTACCTACCTACCTACCTACCTACCTACCTACCTACCTACCTACCTACCTACCTACCTACCTACCTACCTACCTACCTACCTACCTACCTACCTACCTACCTACCTACCTACCTACCTACCTACCTACCTACCTACCTACCTACCTACCTACCTACCTACCTACCTACCTACCTACCTACCTACCTACCTACCTACCTACCTACCTACCTACCTACCTACCTACCTACCTACCTACCTACCTACCTACCTACCTACCTACCTACCTACCTACCTACCTACCTACCTACCTACCTACCTACCTACCTACCTACCTACCTACCTACCTACCTACCTACCTACCTACCTACCTACCTACCTACCTACCTACCTACCTACCTACCTACCTACCTACCTACCTACCTACCTACCTACCTACCTACCTACCTACCTACCTACCTACCTACCTACCTACCTACCTACCTACCTACCTACCTACCTACCTACCTACCTACCTACCTACCTACCTACCTCCTACCTACCTACCTACCTACCTACCTACCTACCTACCTACCTACCTACCTACCTACCTACCTACCTACCTACCTACCTACCTACCTACCTACCTACCTACCTACCTACCTACCTACCTACCTACCTACCTACCTACCTACCTACCTACCTACCTACCTACCTACCTACCTACCTACCTACCTACCTACCTACCTACCTACCTACCTACCTACCTACCTACCTACCTACCTACCTACCTACCTACCTACCTACCTACCTACCTACCTACCTACCTACCTACCTACCTACCTACCTACCTACCTACCTACCTACCTACCTACCTACCTACCTACCTACCTACCTACCTACCTACCTACCTACCTACCTACCTACCTACCTACCTACCTACCTACCTACCTACCTACCTACCTACCTACCTACCTACCTACCTACCTACCTACCTACCTACCTACCTACCTACCTACCTACCTACCTACCTACCTACCTACCTACCTACCTACCTACCTACCTACCTACCTACCTACCTACCTACCTACCTACCTACCTACCTACCTACCTACCTACCTACCTACCTACCTACCTACCTACCTACCTACCTACCTACCTACCTACCTACCTACCTACCTACCTACCTACCTACCTACCTACCTACCTACCTACCTACCTACCTACCTACCTACCTACCTACCTACCTACCTACCTACCTACCTACCTACCTACCTACCTACCTACCTACCTACCTACCTACCTACCTACCTACCTACCTACCTACCTACCTACCTACCTACCTACCTACCTACCTACCTACCTACCTACCTACCTACCTACCTACCTACCTACCTACCTACCTACCTACCTACCTACCTACCTACCTACCTACCTACCTACCTACCTACCTACCTACCTACCTACCTACCTACCTACCTACCTACCTACCTACCTACCTACCTACCTACCTACCTACCTACCTACCTACCTACCTACCTACCTACCTACCTACCTACCTACCTACCTACCTACCTACCTACCTACCTACCTACCTACCTACCTACCTACCTACCTACCTACCTACCTACCTACCTACCTACCTACCTACCTACCTACCTACCTACCTACCTACCTACCTACCTACTACCTACCTACCTACCTACCTACCTACCTACCTACCTACCTACCTACCTACCTACCTACCTACCTACCTACCTACCTACCTACCTACCTACCTACCTACCTACCTACCTACCTACCTACCTACCTACCTACCTACCTACCTACCTACCTACCTACCTACCTACCTACCTACCTACCTACCTACCTACCTACCTACCTACCTACCTACCTACCTACCTACCTACCTACCTACCTACCTACCTACCTACCTACCTACCTACCTACCTACCTACCTACCTACCTACCTACCTACCTACCTACCTACCTACCTACCTACCTACCTACCTACCTACCTACCTACCTACCTACCTACCTACCTACCTACCTACCTACCTACCTACCTACCTACCTACCTACCTACCTACCTACCTACCTACCTACCTACCTACCTACCTACCTACCTACCTACCTACCTACCTACCTACCTACCTACCTACCTACCTACCTACCTACCTACCTACCTACCTACCTACCTACCTACCTACCTACCTACCTACCTACCTACCTACCTACCTACCTACCTACCTACCTACCTACCTACCTACCTACCTACCTACCTACCTACCTACCTACCTACCTACCTACCTACCTACCTACCT